>JABMBR010008330.1:0-50162 GCA_018881525.1 Meteorus sp. PSUC_FEM 10030008 | reverse complement strand
AAAAAAGACTTCGTACGAAGTTCTCTATTGCGAGCTTGAAAAATAGAAGTCTTCAAGACATTATTGTTGGACGTCTGAAAGAAGTCTTGTGAAAGACTTCTCTAAGAGGACTTTATGACTTGTTTGCTTTCTGGGAAGTAACATCAGTCATTTGATTTAGCAGAATTGAATTTTGAAATGAAGTTGATTCTACGATTGTGCTTTATTCTCAGAATTATTTCGGGTGTCAGAATTAGGGTGAATGCAGATAGGTTGATATATCTAGAAATTTCAGAGACGGATTTGGGTTCAGAAGAGAGAGGAACTTGGCAATCGTCAAACATATCAAAACCGATGACCGAAAATAAAGATTACAGTGTTATTGTTCCTAAGAGTAAATCTGTCCTTCTTGGAGAGATATTTGTACCATCCGACTATGTTATCACTGGTAAGTTATCAGTTGATTTGTCCTAAACGGCAGACTGTAACATCATTGTTCTCAGGTGTGAGGTTCTCGAAGACGGCAGTTTCGTCGGAAGGCCAAAAATCAGCCATACAACTTCAGGTTCGAGGTACGGAGTTTGATGAGACAAACCTGAAACTCATTGCGGAATCGGAAAAGTGGTTCGATTCCAAATCATCGATGCCTGCTGTGAAACGGTATGTGATTAATCGATCATGGGTGATCAGGACATGAGGCTTGATTTTTTCATAGAAGATGTATGATTCAATTATATCAATTGAGTTTGAAAATGTAATGACGATGATCCCTATTTTTGCTCATTGAAACATCGAGATAAGTTCAATGTTCTTGCTCAGTAAATTTTGGAAATTTTTTTAGATCAAGCGTTCCTCCTGGTATGGAAGAGATGACGATTTTCAGGAACAATTCGGACATACATTCTGATCTTGATTCGCTTACAATTCCATTGCTCAACACAAGTAACATTCAAGTGGAAGGCCGACCCACTCTGGTGGGAATGGGATTGGTGTGCGGAAATTGTGATACCGATGAGGAATTCATAGTTCCGACAGTTGTCGCTCACAGGAAACTTTCCAGGGATGCAAATTTCGATGGTAAGGCGAGAGAATGTAATATAAGCGATGTCTAAGAAATGTCTAATCTGGCGTCGACGATATTGATAGCAACAAAATAGTTACATTGGTGGTTTCATTGTTATGTTTCATACAATTTTATTGATGAAATATTTTAGATTTCATTATGGACTTCAAAGGATCCATTGCCTTCAGCCGAAGAAAGGAAATCCTCCCGAAGGAAGAAGATGACAAGGAAAAACCTGCTGGAAAACGAAACAGTCAAAACTTGTGAGAGACCAGAGAACAGAATCTAATCTGATCCAAGAAGAGAAAGAATTTGGCGCTGACGATATTAACAGCAATAAAAATTTGGTTGGTACACTCGTTGTACTTTAATATTGTTCCAATAGGAACGTAATAAACTGCAGGGTAAATGATAAATAACAGCAGTATTATTGATGTCACTCACAAAGAATTATCCATTTATTTGTTTATTTATTTATTGTTTCGTTTAATGAATATATATCCTTTATTTATAGTAGTGCCCTAAAGTCATATACATATTTACATTTTGATAAAACATTGATTACAAGAATATAGACGATCATGATTAATTTTTAAATATAAATACGTAATCCATCCAACGTTATATTTCACGCCCTCTCGAATATTCTCATCACACCCACAGACTCATGTACTGGCATTTCGACAAAAAATATTCATATTTATACATGTTTTTCTTTTTATTCATAACTTTCGGAGGAACACTATGATATTGGTTGGATAACTCTGTATTGTTCACTCTTCCTTCACTCCAAAAAATTTCTCATATTCCCAACATCATAGTGCGATATATTGAAATGTGAACATCCAATTTTTGTCCATGTATATACGCGCTTCTAACAAATAATTGTAAGTGACTAGTATTAAGTTGAAATACATATATAATAAATATCTCATTTTATTCTTCTTTTACTTTTTGTTTTTTTTTCGCAAATTGTGATTGCTATGCATAATGGCATGAACTATATTTATTTTATTTCCCCAGGTACCTGAAAACTCATGCAATCCATCATGAGTATGAAATATTTCGGAAAAAAAATTAGATCGATTCGATATTAGCTCAAAGGGTAGAACCCATGTGCATAATGCAACATGACTGATCAATATTTTTCACGTTACCTTTTTGATAATAATTAAAATACTTTTGTATATGCTTCAACACATTGCATATTTTTGATATATCATCTCTCGTCGTGCGAACCTGATCAGCCCTTATAATCATTCTATTGTTTAGTCACTAGAAATTTTTCTGCTTCGATCCATACTCCATTGTGAATTGAACACAAAAATGTCGCACTCGCTTCAAAAATTATACACAAATCTATGAAATGATTGTACGATGTCTGAATTGCAAATGGATGATTACCATCCAATGACTGGACCATTTGAAAGGCTTGTATGTGCTTCAAAAAAATTATTACAATTAATTATATACATATATATCTACAGTGTGAGCTCGATTTTGTGTCGTCCTAGTAATTGTTGAAAAACAAACCAACACAGAGTTTGCAGTATTGTGACAATGTTAAATCGAAAGATGATCCAAAACCGTGCTCCCACTCCATAAATATATACTAAACTAATCGTCAGTATTATACATAAAAATTAAAAAAAAAATGTGGTATTTGGTCCAGAACAATAATATAAAAATTAAGTTAATAATCGCATGACTCCAGTTGCATTCTTCTCCCTCATATTGTCTCTTTGACATTGGCCATTCCCATCCTCATCATCATAATTCAGATCTATTGACACATTTCATCAAGGAATAGTGTATATGTCACAAAAATACATAGATGTCACATCATCAACATTGATGTGCATTCTTATTATTCAATATATATCTGAATCACATATAGAATGATTTTTATTATTATTATTGTTTTTGTTGATAAATTTTCATCGGTAATGATACAGATTTTTGAAAAGACTGTCATTTATTCTTCTCCAATAGTGAATGGAACAGCTAATAAATCCATACTTGAACCCGACGAGTGTTCTGACATTGTGTCTTGTTCAATGCCAGTGTTTTGCATTCCGTACAATGACAATGATTGTACGGATGCCCTATCTCAGACTTTGCTCTCTGGTCCATCCGCCGTGTGCTTGAAGGAATTACGAATTTTACTCAAATGCAATGCCGCAATATGGCCATAACTCTTATTATACCATTCGGGTGTTCTTCCTTTTGTATCAACACGTGATAAATGCATTATACGCGACTTTCCACTACCACATTTTTCAATTAAATAACGTGAGGCCAATACAATTCCACGAGTACCACCCAACATTACTGGCGCATCAGGATGTTCAACTGATGTTTCAACAATTACACATGCATCTTTCGGTAAATCGGTGCGCCACGTTCTCAAAATACAATAATCACGTGCGGGTAATGGGCTCATATTGCCCGCAGCGTATTGGAAAATTTCAGCATTCGCATCTAATTTATGTACCATACGATATTTTAATAATTGTGGATCCCAGATGTGTCGTTCGCGCAATACACGATGCAATAATTCGTTTGGTGGTGCTTCTACCTCAGTTGAAACACGCCATAATCGAAGTGGATGACCATCGCCAACTTTTTTATACGCCACTTCCACACTTGAATCAGCTGGATTGTTTACCGTGACCCAGCCACGACTCCTAGAATAAAAGAAAAAGTTGGAATTATTGCATCCACAATACAATACTTGTACTTAGCATAATTATCTCTGTATGTATACAAATATTTACAAAAGGAGGAAAATTGTATCCTTACTTTTCACGTGCTTCCTTCAGCAGTGCCGTTGTACAAGCATACATATAACCACGCCAATCTTGCTTCATTTCAGAACCCAATTCGTGTAAAGCCACGGGGATACTTTCCTCCATATAATTAAAGTGACACTGCGTCAACATATCCGAAGAAATCTAATTACGAATTGAAAAACAAAGCAATTAGTAGAATTCCAACACCGTTTTTCCTTCTTTATTTTCTGTTCGACAACTGTTTTATGTATTGAAAAAATATTTACCATGAATAATTCACGATGCATTTTGATGAAATGAAACAGACAATCGTGTGCCGCTTTATTTTCAGATAGTTCACGTTGATCTGGGAAGCCAACGGTTTTTCTCCTGCGTGGTGATACGCTGCTTGATCGATTGGTCACGTTGGAATTGCTGTGATTGAAGTGGAATAAACTTGGTGCGAGGCATACTGCCAAATTAGATGGTGTCATCTGATTATACAGTGCATTACTTGCAACGTGATTCAAAAAATCCAATAGTGTTTCAAGTGCTTCCCGATGTTCATCCGGTAATAGCAATAGAACACACTGCACTGCATCTGAACGTAATTCAACAGGGACATGTTGGAAAATAGCAATGAATGTTTCTGACAATTTGTTTGTTAACAGTGCCTCAGGTAATTCACGAAAATATTGTTTCACAAGATCAGCGACATCAAATGCTTGTTGCCCATCGAAGTTAATGTTATCGCCCTGTATTTCAGTCATTGCTTTCAATTTTTGTATTCTTGATCGTACACCACTTTTACGAAATAGTCCAACTTG
This sequence comes from Meteorus sp. PSUC_FEM 10030008, assembly GCA_018881525.1. Taxonomy (NCBI): domain Eukaryota; kingdom Metazoa; phylum Arthropoda; class Insecta; order Hymenoptera; family Braconidae; genus Meteorus; species Meteorus sp. PSUC_FEM 10030008. The sequence continues at coordinate 45,522 of JABMBR010008330.1, read as the reverse complement.
ATCTAGTGCATTAGCACGCAGCCATCTCAATGCAATCTGAATGCACTTGGGTAGCGCTTGCCCAGTACGTTGCAGTGATAGAAGTAAAGGAATGCCAAATACCGTTTTATCTTTATAATCTGGTGATTTTATTTTTCTTATGAATTTTGGTAACTCCCAATTCCAACCGGTACGGTGAGTAGGACAGTAACGTTCCATACACGCAGTTAATTTCAATAATGCCAATTTTCTCAATACAAGCAACTGGCCACATGACATTGATGCCATCGCACGCGGACAAAGTGGATCAAGGGATTCGGGATACAGTGAACCACGCTGGAAACTATGCCACCTAACAACTGTTCCTTTATGACGCGGTGAATCATCCTCCTGGTCCGAGTCACGACTGGCCATTGTTGAACTGCTTTCTTGACTGCCAGCGATCTCTGAACTCCTTGATCTTGATTTTTCCCGATAAACTGTCACATCTTTAACTGATGGTTTGGAATCTTTGAATGAATCATCGCGCGCATGCCTAAAACTTTTGTGTAATTTATCTTCACGTTTCAATGTCGCAACTTTATCCTCTTTAATACACTCTTGGGCAGAAAATTTATCACGATAACGTTGTGATTCTTTTCCAAGATTCAAACTTCCACCGCGTGTATTTATTGCAGTGGGTTTTCCAGTTGTATCTTTGACATGTTGAGGATGTGCATTGACATAATCCCGAACTTTTGTATGATTACTGTTGGCATCTTTGAGATATCGGTGCCGCCAACTTGATGGTTGACACTCAGAGTCGCTCAATGCACCCTGATCCTCACGTCCACGATAAAGAAAGCGCTTTGCTTTATTCAAACGGATTCGCGTTGGTGTTGGAGTTGGTCCACCACCTTGTGAACCATCAGAACAATAACTCGACGAATCATCACCGAATGGACTATTTGAAGTAGTCAAATTATTTGTCTGTAAATGAAACGGTGAAGTTGATAATGTCAATGGTGATATAGGACGATGTAAAGGTGAAATTGGTAATGGTAAGTCATTGAATGACATCGGTGCTAATCCAGTTGGTGATACATCAACACAATTCAAATCCCGCATCTTCTGCTCCATTGATATGACATCAACAACTTGTGGTCCACTTATAACAACGCCTTCACGATTTTGTCGCTTCCTACGGCGCGATTTCAATGACTCAACACGTCGTAATAAAGCTTTGGCACCATCTCGCAATCGTTCGGAACCTGTACGACGAAAGCGTGGGCTCAATTCATCGGGTAATGGACTTGGTGGAATATTTTCCATTCTGATATTGTCAATCATTGTATCATCAGCTTCTTCCGCCTCCAAATGATCTTCAATTGCATAATCTTCAGTAGGAATTTGTCCAGCGATTGCTTGCAATCTTTCAACATTCGCCTGACTGATATCACAAATCCGTGACCATCGTCGTGTCTTTTTCTCGAATGTCCAATTTTCACTCAATGCACATTGCGTGTCTTCATCAGAATCTTCACCGCCACCCTGCAACCAAAAAATTCAACCAACATTACTGATTGTTCCGTTGTATTTAGGATAATGTAGCTGATGAGAGTCATTGATGTTTTATCATTGAATGTTGCGTTAATTTGTTTGGTAGATGAATACAAAGAACCAAACGATGGAAATATATGATAAAGGAATTAAACAAAAGAAGGGACGACCCGGTTCGCCAGTGACTAACCAGGTCGCGTGTCATTCGTGCGAGCTTGGGTGGGCGGCTTTCGAAAAATCCCTCCTGCCGTGGCAAGTTCGTTATGAAACTTCACGCCTTTGTCACGAGAGAAGTTGTAAGAACAGAGAGAAATAGAAAGAGAAGCCGAAGTAAATGCTGTATGGGGCTGTGACCTGACCCCGCGTGCGCGACAATGGACCTAGTTTCTCTGTGTACAAGTTATCTGTGCGCGCAACTTCTCCTGTACATTCAGCCTGATGATTTCTCAAGATAGAGAGTGCGAGTACATTGTCAAGGACCAAGCGACTTGATATTTATACCTATTTCATTTTCATTATTTTCGGTTTGTCAATGGTGCATTAAATAGGTAAACTTCTCACGGTTAAAGACTTCATTTGGTATACTGAATGTGGAACGAAGTTGATGAAGTGATTCTCACATGACATAGAAACCATCACTTTTGAGATATTAATCAGGTCGTTGATCGATTCATGTTCAGAATTCTTCAACGAAGTTTATTCATTGTTTATCAATGAAAAATATTTCTTCTTTTATGAAATGTATCAAGTCATGCAAACATGCTAAGACACCATCAACTAGTTCAGTCCCCGTTGATGGAAATCGTCATGAATACAAAAGTAGGACAGTTAAAAATATGTTTTATTTCACCATACTGAGTCGTTGCAGAATTGAAAATCATGTAGGACTCCTCCTCACTTTCATGTAGATATCCGTACACACTCAACTATTTCTTATGCTGATATTTCAGAGCAATCCCCGTGTATAATTTGGAGCGACTACCAAACCCAACATATCAATCTTCAGTCAGTACTTCGATTCATCAGAATAAAATTGTCAATATCATTTTTAATGTCTAACAATGGTCCAATACTTGAATGTAAGAATTTCGTATCATGCATAGATAGATTTGCACCGTTAAAAAATTTGTTATTTGTATTTGTATTAATATTTATGCATTCTAATAAGCGGAACACACGTGGCGCACCAAATGGCGTAATCAAGAAATTCCGTGGCGGACGAGTGAGGCGAGTGCGTCTCATTTATATACAACTGCAAGAGACAAGATGTGGCGAGCATGAATAGAAGTCAACACAGACGTTCTGGTGCCGCTTTAGAATATTTATTTATACATGAATAATGAAATATTTTTTTATAATGCATTCAATTTCTCACTGATATGAAAATCTTTTCATTTCCATTTCCAATTTCACATTTTGCATTTCATAGTTATTATTCAACTATTTTTTACTTTTTTTTTTTCACCCACAAGAGGATTTTTTCGTAAAAAAAAATCAGAACTTTTTAATTTTCCCGTCAAACTCACTTCAGTTTCAAGAGTTTAAATTAGTTCAAGGATCACTCGTGGTTAAGGTGGTTTTTTGTGAGTTTATAAAAGAGCAACGAGTAGATGCAACAAGTTCCTTCTTCAATTCAGCCAAAACCGTCAATTACGCGGTCGGTCACATCGTGACGTTTTAATTTAACAATTTCACTTGATCCTGCGCGGTGCGATTGGAAGGCGGCAGAGTCATCGTCGTTGTTGGACGGAGAGAATGAAGAGGATCAGTAATTGCCGTGCAGAATGATGAACAGATCAGTCCTTAATGTTTCATGCATTATCGTTAACTTTGACTGGCTTTAAAAAAATTTGATTATTAGAGAAAAATCTGAAAAATTTTTCATTTCATTGTGGAAATAATCAGCGGAGATTTCACAATGATTCAATCTTTCATAATTCATGTTGCGTGAGAATTCAATTTTATGTATTTGTTATTAGTGAATGATGTCATTGCGTGATGGAAAAAAATTGTGGAATTGCATATTTAATCGATACAGATTTATTTTTATATAAGAGAACATGGATGTTATTTATTTATTTATTTTTCCGTTTTTCATTCCAACCATTCGGTGCAATCACTTCACATATAATTCTTTGTGAATCATTTGCACAATCGCAGCATAAATGCATTTAAATGTTGGAAAGTGAGCCGAGACATGGATACATATTCAAGATCGATCAAACGAGTCCGAGAAATCACGATACCTCCCCATTAAATATACCTACCATTTACACACATATATATTTAAGTACACATAGAGACAGTGACGACAAACTTCAAGGTGTGTAAATTGTATTCTTGCAAACAGGGAATTCAATGAGAAATAAAAATCTTCGATACTTATTTACATTATTGAAATTCACGTTGTTTTACGATTTAGTTTGGATTCACGATTTACTACACAAAAATTATTTACTTTATTATAAATTATGATAAATCATACTGAGATCGTACAATTGTTGATTCAATTTGTTAACTCTAGATTTTGATATTCAGAGTGGTGAAAAATTTGATTTTCAGTAATTATTTTTCCCAACATCGCACCATTCATCGCTGTTTCAAATATTCACAATTAAAATCACTTGATGTGTATCTGAAAGTTATAAGATTGAAAAGTGAAAATAAAAAATAAATGTAACAACTTTATCAATGTCAATTAGTTGAAAGAAAGTGATCTGGATTTATTCATTCTAAGGAAATCAATAATGAATCAAGGCCAATGTTTATTCTTTGATAATTTTCTCTTCGACTAAACAAACATGAAAATAGTTGCAGAAATTCTAGGAACTGTCTAATACACCAATCAACTATCAATGATCAACATTTTCATATTTTCATTGATTGAACTAATCGAGTGTATCTCATACACACCAAGATCCAGTTCTGAATGATGAAATCCTCACAATTCCCCGAATTGGTCCACCTCAATTTTCACATCCTCATAATTTTCATAACCAACCAACATACTCCATGAACAAACAAACTCAATTCCTCTACATATAAATACAATTGAAGTTCACCACAGAAACTCCAATTAGAAAAATTCCCTCCCTACTGTCCAGTCTGATTTCTAATCGCCAAGCCTAAGACAATTTTTCTCCATCACCAATTTAAACTTCCATCTCGCAAACTATCTCTAACTCTCTAACATTCTTCCTCCATCTTCATAATCATCTCACCAACCATTCAAACAATTCCAAATCACTCGTTCTCATCTTCATCACATCACATTCCATCATTCTATAAAAATAAATATAAATTGATCATTCACCCAATTATTTAAATAAAACCAGAAACATTCTTAGACATTTAATGAATTCATGATTTCTACAATCGATTTCCAATCCTATTTTTCTACATTGCCTTTATTTTTCCCCATTCGTATTTGATCATTTCACTCATGTATGTGTGCCAGATTGTCTAGCATTGCGAAGAAGCTCCACTTTTATTGCACTATAATATAATACGAAGCGCGTCACCGCCCTCTGCATTAAATTAAACTCGAGCACAATTCAGTGTATATACATCCGGCATACACCCGGTTTGCGTTAAATGTGCGTCGACCGGTTATTGCGTGGATCATAAACGGCATTTACATTTATATATTCACACGTGTGTGTTCACATAAGTAAACGCATCAAGCCACCGAGAAGTAAAGTGGATTCTCTCATTACATATCGTTGCGGATCTATACTGAGACATAAAGGCACAATGGTGTGCACTCCTTGAAGTCCACCGACTTCATTTATGTGTATTATTATATACATGTAAATATAAGTGTATATAAAATTGGATAAGTGTAAATGTGAAGAGGGAAGAGGTGAAGACGAAGAATGAAGAGTTATTCGCGTTCCGTATCATGTCATTCACTTTTATCATTCTGTTTCTACTTCGCATTTTCCATCTCTTAATTTTTTTCAGCATTAAACAGTCTGTCATGTTTAATGTTCGGTTACTTTGTAACTTTCAAAAGGTAACTCGTAATTTATTTGTTTATTCTCATTGTTTATAAATTAATCTTGTGAAAATTTTTTATTGATGTGTTTTCAGTAATTCTTCATTTGTTTTATTCATTCGATGACGTTTCTATTGTTATATGTTAGAAATTGACTTAGAAATTCATTGGTGGTGGATTTCTAATTAAAATTTACGGAGATTACTAAAAAATTGTCATCTCGTTAATTGTAAAATTGATAAAACTAAATTTTGATCAATCGCTTCACCATTTTCAAGTACACGAATCAATAGATACACTTCATGTTTCATTGTATTGACTACAAAACGGTATTTACTTAACTCGTATGAGCGCACCCCGGCGCTCCTCATAAATTCCAATTGCTTTCACGCGTTGGCCGTTAATCATTGAATATATCTACACATATATATATATAATTCTCATTTGGTTCAAGTGAGACATGAAAAATGTTGTTGTTAACCATCCATGGGTGTGAGATATGGGTCCTTGATTTCTTTTATTCCATTTTTTCCGATTCAATCTGATTCCAATTCACAATTTCAATACAAATTCACAACAATTCCAATAATTGTGTGACACAAATAAAGAGGAAATGATGTTTGTCATAAAAATTGTCAACATTGACAAAGTTAATGTGAATAAAATATAAAGAGAAAATTTTAATATCAAAAACACAGATAATTATTGAAGTAGATAAATTTTTATTATTTATTGTTCAACTTGATATTTATTATTTTTTTTTTTTTCGCTTCATTTTCAATCATTCATTTGACTCTGTCTCGTATGGACAGTCTGGTGAAATCATTTCACTCCTTTCGCTGTGAACATTGTAATTGGTAATATAAACGATTATCAACAACATCAGGGAAAACTGGTATAGTCACTGTACGTTAAATAGATTGAGAGATATCTTGTATGTTTATGGATAAATGCAAGTGTGTTTGTGTGAACGTGTGTACTAAAAGGATGATTTAGAGTACAAGAAAAATAACAATTTCCCAAGTGATGATACAAAAAAACTAATTAAATTTCTGATTTAAATGAAAAAAGTTTTAATTTGGGTAAAAAATATCCAAGAGGATCAAATTTCACTGATAAAATCCAAAAAATTATGAAACTTACTGATTTTCTAATTTATCAACTACTCTAACATAAGAATATGGAAATTAATTGATATTTTGTTTATCAATATGTGAAACTGGCGGAGAATTGATGTGCTAATGCTTCGAATGAATATTCAACGTTATCAACCAAATTCTGTGACAACATAAAAATTCATTTTTTATTCTCATACAATCACTTCTTTTGCAACAAAATAATAAATAATGCTCGCGTTGTTGATATTCAATATTATCTAATGCAAAAGTAAATGGATTTACTGAGTCTGTTGGCCGTCGAAAAATGAATATAGATAAGAGGGACGAGAGTATGAAACACTCCACACATAATGCGATCATTATAACGGTGCGACACAGAAACGCGCAAGAAGTCCCACGAACGCGACATGTACACGACTTTATATATATATTGACTACACATTTATAAATATGTATATACAGTATCTATAAGAATATGTGTATGAACTTGTATGTATGTTGGAGAAGTCATGTGTCGAGTGTTTGTCGATGTAGCGCGGTGCTAATGACCACTTCCCTTTGCGATTTCCCAAGTTGGCAATGATGAATGAGGTATCCTGTCAATAATTTTACCAATAAAAGAAACTCGATGATTTAAAATTGTTGTATATATATATTACATATTGAAATTTATTGTCATGAAAGGCAACAATTAGTAATTGATTTATTTTATGATTTTATCACTTTGATTTCAGTTTGAACAGGTAAATTATTCATTGTTCCATTCGATAATTTTACATACCAATTTTCAATAGCTAATCCAACATTATGAATTGAAAAATGAAAATATAATTTTAATTCTGTTTAAAAACCGTGAAAAAAACTCCGATTTGTTTACATAGAAAAATTTGTTTTATTGTATAGTTAAAAATTTTTTTCATGATTTTTATTTACAGTTTAATCATATTCGTATTAGCCAAGTTATGTGTACTACATTTAACAGTGTGCTCATTCATGCCAAGTCTACATAAATTGAGATATATCGCGATTAGACACATTTGAAAGTAACAAACGAAAGAAGAAAAAAAAAATTTATTGGGTAAAAGAAAAATTATGACAGCTTCTGTCACACTTTGGTGTGAACAGTTAATCCTCTTAGTCGTGACTATATTGAAATAGAACAGAAAAAAATCACTCTCTCTCTAGTAATTTTATAAGTGAAAATAGATACAATTGAAGAATTATATATGAAAAGAGGAAAAAAAAATAAATAAACCAAACTCATAAACTCGGCCATACAATTTTGTTATTTCGATACACCAATATAATCACAAAAGTTGCTTCGAAAATTAATGTCCCACATGACACAGTTGCAATACAAATTTTATTCACCAAGAATATTATTCAATATATAAAATAACCAAAAAAAAAAAAGTCAAATAACAAAAATGAAATTCTCCAAATAAGCCAAAAGGATGAGACAACAATTTATTTCTCATTATTTTCATTTTTAATTGAATATTAAGAAAATGAAGCGAAAAAGGAAAACATTACGCATTATCACATTTGGTGATCATACGATGGTTCTACGCTGTACAAGTTAAAAATGCCCAGTGCTGTTCGCTCATACATTCAAAACCCACCTCAAGGTAATCACCATTACACATAAATGTATAATACATATATATGTAAAGGTATACGTAAATATGAATACGCAGGTGCTTGAAACCGTGCCGCGCAGTCTGCCATTCTCTTGGTATGGCTTATGGCGGGTGTGGCAACGCAATTGCGCATAGTGAGTGAGTAAGAAAGAGGAAAAACGAGGGGGAAAAAGAAGTGGTGGGGAGAAGGTCGGGTGAGAGAACGGGAGATACAAGTTTTCCACTTTTACATTCATAAAAATCGACATGGATGCGCGGATAATTACAGAGTTTGTCCATGCCAACGATAAAACGTGCTGCGATGCATTAAACATGAGATGAATTAAAGAGTGAAACAGAAGGAAAATAAAAGAAAAAATTATACCGAAGCTGAACGAAAAGGGATGAATCATATAAATAAATGAATGTGAAAAAATGTCATAAGTATAAAGTACACAGCAAGATCACTATCCACAAATATATTTCCGTTGAACGACGCAAAAATAAGAAGACGAATGAAAAATGAATAAATAATAATTATCGTAATTATGCAGCACGTGGTGTTGGTAACGTATAAGTTAAAAGAAAAAAATCATGGTGATAATCATTAAAGAAGAAAGTGCAAAATTTTCAAAGAGTGAAAGGCAGAAGCTGATATGAACATTGCGTTGAGAGGGTTAATATGTGTATGTATGCAATATTATCACGTGATATTTGAATGGTCGAATAATTCGAAGATCGAAAGTTCTTTTTACACGCGATTGCTGTGAGACGAAATATTAAATTGACGATGATTCGTTTCATCCTCAATAAAACAGTGAATTATCAAAAAGGATAATGGTAAGTGAAGAAAAAGTAAGAGAGGTGTGAGTGTCTGAGTGGTATTTTATTTATGTACTTTAACTATATAAAGTTCGATGGTAAATGGAGAGAAGTGAAAGCACTGTTGAGAGATGAATTTCATCTCTTCATAATTAAATAATTGAATAATTAAATGATAATGAATGAATTGAATAGATGGAGAAACAATGGTAAAAGTGAGAATGAAATTGTGTGGATGGGATGGAAAAAAAAAAATTAATGGTTTTATATTCTTTCTTAATCGTTTTCATAATGATCAATTGATTTTCAACATTTTTTAAACAATCAACCTGCGCATGTTGTAAATGAATAATGAATTGGATATTGTTGATGAAAAATGTTGAACTGATTATTCAGCAATTTTTATCATTTTCTCGTATTCACTTTTGTATGTCGTTCACATAAAAATGAAGAGTTGACCAAGAAAAAAAAATATCCAACATGACAAATTGCTCTTTAAAACCTTTCAATTCATCGACAAATGTAAAGATCTTCAATCGACAAAACGTTTTCGAAAGTGGACAGTGTAAGCTTTTTAATGTGTCCCAAATAAAGTCAATCTGATTATTAAATACAGAATTGGTGACATTTCAATATGGCTCCTTTGCTGTGTGAATTTATTTTGTCTTTCACAATTTTATTTTGGACTTCGTTATTGTTGGTATTTTATAAAACATGTTATTGTTAATATTAATATAAAGTTTATGTGTATGGTCGAAGAATGAACACCTTTTTTCTTCTTCTTTCATTATTTTCACGAACGCTGTGTGATACGACAACGAGTCAAAACCATTTATGGGCATGAAAGTCAGTGCGAATTATGGCAATGATTTATCTAGAACGATTCATTGAAGTAATCGTTGAGAGTTAACAACATAAAAACGCGTCACACATTTTACCAGTACTTCCAAAACAGTTTGAATGAAACAGTTATCATTATCATCATCATTATTCAATTTTGTTAAATAAATTTTGTCGTATAATTCATCCCCTGTGAAATATTCCATTACTATCAAAAATTGTACACGAAAATTTAGTCTTCAACGATTAATCGAAAAAAAATTGTAACATGTATTTGTATAAATACACAAATAAAATTTTTTCTCGTTTGAAAAGGAAAAAAAAAGGTTCAAAGTGATTATGGGTTTGCAACCTCCAGTGCATAATAACAATGCAGAATCTAATGCAAATTTTCACCACAACTTTACGTACAGAGCGTATACACATAAACACATTACATTGCAACACACACTCAAGTGTACACGTGAGTTCTTGCATGTTAAATAAGAGTGTGCTATTTTTGTTTACGAAAAAGAGGAGAGAAAAGAAAGTCAATGCCCTATTCTTCGAAGCACATGGTGAGAATATTTAATTTAATTTTCTATCTTTAGGGTCAAGCACACAATAATTTAACTGAAGTGTTGATTGAAAATTTTTCGTTGGAATTTTTCGGAAAAAATATTTTTCAGAAAATTATGAGTCGTTAATGAATGAAATTTATTTAGTGATACTGTCCTACATTGAACTCATATGTTGATGTCCTCATTTATCGTCAATCATAAATTTTTTGTTGAGTAAAAAAAATTGTGGAATTCTTGAATTTTATCATTCATTCATTCAACGAGTCTATATTCGTTTTTTTGTCCCTCTTATGTCACTCGAATATTAAAAATAATGATGAGATAATATTATGAAATGCAATTCCAGACATTTCTTTTAAAAAAAAAAAAATATTCAATAAATAATTTACTTACGGTTTTGCCATGATTTGTGGTATGATGATGGTGCTGATGATGATGATGGTGTCCATGATGTGTATCAAGTTTCATATTTGCGCATCGATTGAGTGCATGTAGTCTACGATAAAGACTCTGTAGTGAGTCAGTTTCCAAGAAAGGATGATCATTAGCCACACCGGACACTTCGATTGGGAATTGGTAGTCTGTACAAACACAAAGGGAAATCACAAAGAAATTAGTAAAGAAAATATCAATGAAGCATATTATGAATCACCATGACAATTAATCCTGTTATCAGTTACAATTTGTGTAGTTTTTCCTTCAATCTATTTTCCCTTCAACATGTGAATGAATAAAGAGAAAAAAAAACATAAAATTCGCTCCCATTAAATTTCTTCCATCACAATTTTAACATTTTCATGAATGAAAATTGTCTTTATTGACTCAAAATTGATATCCCATCGTTATTTTCATCAAAGGAGCATATTGATGGCACATACTATTGGAAATTTTGAAAAAAATAAATAAAATTTCTATCAATTCATTTAATTATCAACTACAAGTAACAATTCTGAATATCTATTAAATGAATTGAAACTCACTCAACGACTCGTCTCTTGAGATTATACTAATTGCTTTCCGTTAGATGTTTCAGAGTGTGTGTTTAGGCTATTCAACATGGTCACACACAAACTCACAAAATATTTACACCTATATATAATACCGTACCGATGAATCAATTAGTATCTTATTCATAGAAATTTTCTTATCATAATTTCAATGTGGGACTCAAGTGCCCGAATAATTACGGAACATCTAAAAGAATAACACACATGTAAGATAATTCTGTTTCATAAAACCGAAAAAAAAAAAAAACAAGGTGACTGCACAAGAAAGTTTTTAAGCTGATTTCTATGTTAACGTTTCCACATCGTGACACAAAGGCCAACTTAAATCCATCAAATTTATATATGTTACAGTTAAGAATAAATTATTCAAGTCTTATGAAACTCTGGAGCATGTCGGTGACTCTTTTGAAAACAAATTCATTAATGCACACAATTTTTAATGCATTTCTTTCTGTTAATTTTAAAACAATTGATGAAAAAACACAAATTGAGAGTTTTAACTTGTAAAAATTCTTCTAAATAAATTGAAATTACCACAGAAACGGAAGCAAAGTAAGAAAGATTGAATGAACGACATACAATGAAGTAAACGATTTGAATGTAGAAGTAGCTCGATGGAAATTCGACGCGTCTCACTTGCAAGTTGAAGCGCGAGTGCTATGAAACGCGTGATTTCGATCAGTAACGGGTTCTCTGTCTCACTTGGTGCACAGCAGTAGCACGAGTGTGTACCTATCTCTAGAATTCCACCGTCGTCTCAGACACGTTGTCGATTTGCCACAAGAAAAATCTCTCTTTCATCCTTTCACGTATTTACTTTATTATCACAAGAGTGAAAAACAACGTTTGAGTATCTTTTGTGTTTGATTTAAATTCAATTCAACATCTATCCACGTTATATAGTTATTTGTGATTTGTATTTGATAGTGGAACTCTAAAGAACACGAGCGCACACTTGCTACTATCGGTATCGTATTTATATCGTTCTATTCGTTCTCGCACGTCTGCTGACATCAAGTTCAATTGGGTCAATTAGCTACTATTCATAGAATGCTCTATTCAATCGTTCAGTTACGGTTTATCTACGATAGAACATTACAATCATTGATAATAAACATTAAAATAAATATAAAGTTGTAACCAATTGTGGCGTGATTGAAGATTCATTTGAATGATTGAGAAGTAGAATCAATTGAGAATCGAAGATGTGAATTTTTGAGAAAAATTCATTCGTTCAATATTTTTTTTCTATGGAATCTTCATCTGGTTCGTGGAGGTTCGTGTCCTCTTATCTACAATAATTGATAATTCGATAGATAATCTTGTCTGATACGATTATTTTGGAAAAGATTGATGAATGGCGATGTGAATCATTTCATTCGATGTCACATAATTCGTGTTTGAAATTAGAATCTGAATAATTTCTTATTTCTAAAATGACTCGACTTGGAATCTGCCGAAAATTTTTCATAGAGATTCAAGATTCACTTCGTAGACATTTCATTCTCTCCAAATTACTGAAATATTAATCTTTGGTTTGTTGATAACACTTGTCAATCTCCGAAAAATTCCAATTCATGAAAAATCAATTACCCCAACTTCATAATCATCTTAACAAATCTATTTACGTATAATTTTCATAAAACTTGAATCAACAAGAAGAAAAATAAAATTCTTGACAATAGTTGACTCAACAGTCCACAAAAATATCAAAACTAAAATAACACAATCGGTGAAAATTCTACGAATTTATTTACGCAAAAAAGAAGCGATTCTATTTCTAAATCTTTACTGATTAGAGAAACCAGGAGATAAAAATGACCTGTGTGATAAAATTCTTCAACACGTGCAACCAACTGTTACGTATCAACAGTGAAACGTAGTAGTGAACACGAGTTTATTATTACTGCGCTTCGATTCCATGTCAAATTTCCAATGCAAATCCCTGATTAATCAATAACAAGTTGATTTTATTTTAGTTGAATGAATGAAGTGACATTTTTTTTTTCCACTGTTCAACTAGACACATCTGTATATCAAGTAGTGAACATAACAGAGATGAAACGTGTATTGCTTGTGACTGTCATTGAATTGTGATTAAGTCGCCCACGATATGTCGTATAAGGCACGCTATAATCGTTCGTCAAACGGATGGCTTCATTGATTGGTTATATTGTGTCATATACCACTCAATATAAATATCACGATATGCTAAGGCGTGCATAAATCCAAGTGCACAATCCTACTACGACGAATCTACTACAAATGGACATCACGTGACACAATTTTCTGTGAATTGAATTCCATAAAAACAGATGAATAAACAATTCAAACATATCTAACTATCCACCAATTCATTTGTTTATTATTCCCAATTTGAATTGATCATCAGCCGTTAATTCCGCAATGTCTGGAAAATTTTTTCATGTACGTTCTCCAACGTCATGTGAATTTCCAATAAATATAAAAAATACAGCATCAATAAATATTCATATTGACAATTTATATGGTTGTTCATTGTCGCACGAACATCAAAGTCTGAAGATGAACAAGCGATGTCCACTTATAAAATTATTCAGCAAACTCTGCTGCACTGAAAGAATTTAAGAGCGATTGTGTGTGAGTCATCGAGCGATGTCGATAAATATTTCAAACAGGGCATATTATATAACCTGAAAAAGAAGCCGAATAAAAAATAAACAAACAAAATATATGAACACATTTTCATGTATGTGTATACGTATATTCATTTAAAAAAAAAACCAACCTCTCATTATTCTTCTCTCGTTATAACATCGAGTGTGGTGTTGCTTTTTTCGTCTTCAAAATTTATTTTATCACATACAAAAATCGACATCAATTATTTATTCCACATAATTTTCCGTGGAATTTTCATCGACTAAATTCACTTGTACAACCCGCGTCACGTATTTCATATCATAAATATTTTTCACACGCTTCGACTACTGTAACAACCTACTATCAAACAATGAAACAGAAAAAATATTTTCCACTGTTCAATATCCTCCCAAGTTATTTCTATTTCGTGTGCATTCACCGTTTTCCCTCTGTCTCCCACAACAGTTGCCCGGAAGTTAAAGGAACGATCGGTAATATACGGTCCTGCATCAATTACACTCAAAGTCCCGCGGTTGTGTGTCCGTTACATAAAACACGATAGAAACAAAAGGGCACAATAAATTATTAATTTTTCTTTTTGTCCCAACATTACAACATCAATAAAAATGAACTTGACGAATGAGGAACTGAATTCTGTCAATCATCAATGCCGACAAAATAACCGAAGCATTGAAATACTTTGAAATAGAATTCATCAACAAAGTCTATCTACGTTTGTTTATCTTGACTCAACCATTTCAATCGCAAATTTATTCCTCCACATAACAATAACAATTTCCACTGGACTCATTCACATAAATTTTCTCCATCACCGTCCACAAATCATTTTCAAATTGTAGAAAAATCAAATATCAACATTTCATGCAAAAAAAAATCAAAAATATCTCTACAGAAAATGAAATGTTGATTAAATGAATTTCTCAGTGTTGATTGTTCATTTTTATGACAAATGTTAATACAACGAAGAGTCACTCTTTGAAAGTACGATGAAATAATTCATCCTTATTCAATAGCGGTTAACTTTCAACTAGCGGTCGTCAGCATGAGCTCGCCCGTATACCCAAGAGGACGTGAGTAAAGTTAAATAGCGGTGGGGACATGACGGTGTTGCGAGGCATGGGGTAAAGCAACAAGCGAAAAACAAAGACACCAACAGTTGAAACTGGTGGGAGTTGCCTTGACTGTTTTCATATGTGTATATAAATTTGTATGAATGTTAGTATTGAAATAAGTTTGTATTAGTGTGTATGCATGCGTGCGTACGTGCGTGGAAGGGACATGTAGAGAACCAACGCGAGTGCTATGGGTACAAGGGGAGATATATACAAGTTCGAACGGTAGAAAAAGATGTAAATGAGGTATATGGAATATGCATGTTCAACAGCAGCAGCAATGGGTAGGTATAGTACATATAATATACAGCCGATGTGGCATTGCTACACTTCAACTCGGTTACACCAACACTTTTTCACTATTTTCCCGCTCTTTCTCACACTTCTCATCGTATATGGACATTGCGTGAATGCACTTCGAGCTCTACATCCAAACTTTTTTTGTTCGAACATTATTTCTATGATTATTTCATTGTTTTTGTCTCTACATTTATTTTTTCTAGAATTTTCTGGATCAAACATTGAGCACAGTGGAAGTGATGTTGCTCAGAAATGATGAATGATGGGATTTAAATGGTAAGATTTGGAAAATTGTTAATTAATTTATGTTGATGTCAAGATGAATGGTGGGTGATTGGTTGGATCAACATTTGTCTATTTCTTTTCTAGGATAGAGATGCATAGTTGGTACATTGAGAGTTTCAAGAACTCATGTGGTAGCAGAGTATGAAGAAATGAGGAAGAAAAAAATCCTTTGAACAGAGGGAACTGTGATCGATGGATCTTGAAGATTTATCATGTGCATACACATGGTACAGGAGGATTACCAACATTGGTGAAGCACGCGAGGTGTTGATTGTACAATTTACTGCAGCTCCCATCTCACTTTGAATGATCATGAGTTTTCTCATTTGTTTTGTGTCAATGTTGAACTCTGAGGATTCATTAAAGTCAATTGCGAATGATTTTATGTTTAGTAATAGAAATTTTCTGGAAAAAGAATTATTTAGCATTGATAATTTTATGGGAAATTGAATCAGATAAAATTCGAGTGGAGTTTCAACTGAAACAGAGATGTCTTGATGTGAATTCATAATGAACAAAGCAGATGTCTTTGATTTAAAAATGAATTGAAACTTCAGATATAATTTCACATGTAACTACGTTTTGATGTTGGTTGATGAAGATGTTATAAATTATGTTAGATCCATTCATTCATTCACTTCTCTGTCTATTTATTCGCACAAATCGAGCATCGAGATCATCATCGTGTGACTACTTTCTTGGGTAACATCCAACAACATAGAGGGAATTTCCAGTGCATTGTGCAAATGTTTCCGTTGACTCTTGCGTGATCTTTGTACAATAAGTTCATTCTATAATAAATTCAAAGCCGCTTTGATCAGAAACGCCATCGGGTACAGCGTGTTGTTGGGATAAATGATACTTATCTGTGTGAATTGGTGGTTTGCATTCACACTGATGATTTGGTAAAATGCCCAGTTTTATGTCGACGATAATTCATCCAGTGCAACATATTCTCAGAAGTCTTGGCTTTAATCAGTTTGTTCTATACATACACGAGGTGTACATCGACCTCTTCACTGTATTATTATTTGAAAATTTAAAAGAAAATGCTGAGTCTTTTGCATTTTTACCGATGACAATTGGTTTTGTCACTGCTGAGGTATTAATTGTTCAATTTCAGCTGAATTTGTTTACTTGGAAAACGTCACTGTTGAAATTATTTCATTTTATCGATGTTGCTTGCGTGAAAAATTTTATCAGCCAATAATTCGTGAGAATATTTTTTTCATTCGTTTCTTCATTTTCATCGAGTGCGTATTTTCCAGAGAGTATAAATGCACAACATCTTGGAAATTTTATGGCATTTTTAGTGGAGCAGGTCATGTAGCTCTGAATATCATGAAATGTTATAACGACATTTTTCTCAGAATGATTTTTTTGAAAATGGTAACGGAAGTATCACGAAAATTTGAAATTGAGCTGAAAAGTTGACAAAAATTAAATTCAATCGGTGAAAAGAAATTGTTGGAAAAATATTTTTATTCACCACTTGATGGAGTTAATCATGAAATGACAAATCAATTTTTATGACGCATGAAATACAACGAAAAATTGAACGATTGCCAATGAAAATTGATCACATCAATGAATACGACTTTTCAAACTACAATAAAACTTCAACAGTCCAAATATAATCGGACAATAACTGCAAATTAAAACGTCATTGACCCAATTATCTATGACGTCTGTGCTTATATTTTTGTTATTGTGTTTTAAAATGATTTTCTATTTTTCATTTTATTTTCTGTCTTGCTTCGTTATCGCAATGTTTTGCCATTGCCAACGAGCCCTCATCAGCAAAGAGGGAGAGAGAGTGACACATTTCACGGCAGTATTCCTCGACACAACGAGGTCGTGTATTTTCGAATTCTATCTGTCACATGACACCCACTAAATTCATTTAAGTATTTGATGAGCTTTGCTCAATGGCAAGTGCCAACCTGTAGTCCATGGACCCTGGATCAATGTTGCGTATTGCGATTTATTCATCGTCCTTTTTTTGCCTCTTCACCAAACTATTTTCATACTCAATCGAGCGTGCGTATGATGATAAAATTGGTATTACTGTATGATACAGAGCATTTACATTGCTCTTTGCCAGAAGCCATTTGGATGCTCAATATAAAACGGAATTACAAAAATAGCCAAACGAAAAGCGTAGACAGTTGGTCTCCACTCGACGAGCGTGATTTATTGTTGGACATGCGCTCTATGTGACTGTCGTCAATCTTGCTTCTTCATCATCATCATCTTCTTTTGCGCCTTCTTCATTTTCTGGTTCATCTCCCGCTGCCGCAAATATAAAGTTGATTCGTAGAAGTCGCTTCCAATCGTATCATGACCTCGATATTTTTTTCCCCCTCAAATCTTTTATTGACCACAGAATTGAAGAAGGTTTGTCCATTTTTAATGTCTGCTTTCAAGCTAAATTTTCCGGTTTATATCCAATGTCTCATCTGTTTTTAGATTGATAAATGTGCATCAATATGAGGACACATATGCGCATGAGTTTACTAAAACCACCAATGGTAAGCAATGGACTAATCCTTGGTACATCAGTAATTTATTTCTGATGCACGGAAATGTGTAATCACATTCGGAAGCATTATACAGCCTTCACCCAGTTTGATTGTGTATACATAGTGTCTCTTGGTTGATGATAGCATGGAAGAATACTGCCATCATAAACTCAGTACCACATTCACCAAACAGCAGTAACCAGTCATTAAATATGAATAAAACCATCTAGAAAAGAATCATTCATCAAATACAATAAACAACAAATGATGAATGTCTGTAACATTTTTATAATTCAACAAATACCATTCATCACTGAATTTCAATGATGCTGACATATAAATAATACAACCAGTAGCTGAATGTGGGTGCTTTCAAGAATAAAGTTATCAATCAAGATTAAAATGATAATAGAAAAAGAAAAAAAAATTGCTGTATTACATCGAATCACATTTTGAAATAACTTTCACGTTCACCGTTATCTAATACGTTTTCATTAGAGATGGATCCACAACTGAATATCAAAACTTTTACATGTCAATTCAATGTAGAAACATTTTATATGTAACCACAAAAGATTTCACACTGTCAATTCAAACACGTTTTGGTAATATGCCAATAAAAATATTCTTCACACTACAAAATAATCGTTCGTGTGTCACAAAGTTAAAACACTTTTCCACGAACACACATTTATATATTTTTTCACTGCAAATTTACACTAATAACTACCATACCAACTAATTTATTCTGTTCCAAAACATGAATTACTTCGAATTACTAATTAAACATCTCACGAGACAAGTTCTCCTGATGGCAGTGAACTAGTATATGTCACTGAGATTTCTATATCAACAGCTGCACAAGAGAACTAATTCCAGGTAATACCTCCAGAGATAAACTGTGTACGACTGCCAGAAGGACGATTATGTTTCTGTATATTGAAGATGCAGAGAATAGAGTTCCAACAATTGAACAAAACAGCTAAGAGAAAATTAAATAAAATTAAAAAAATTCAACAAAATGAAGTACGAGTAGTTCACAATATTGGCAAACTTCCCATTTGTTGCAATGCGACTTTCCATGTTTTTCCATTATAGTAAATGTTCAATAGACAATTTGTAATTGTTAATTGTCATTCAGGGTGTGTTCACTTCCGGTGAAAGGATAAGAAAAAGAACAAACAACAAATGCATTTTTGATTGAACTCAATTGTCATGATCATTGTCTTGCTGTCATTATTTTATGTTAAAAAACATTTTTCTTCATCGGTAATATTTTTTCAAATGATTATTACAATTATTTTGAAAGAATATTATTGAAAATGTTAAAAGGGAGAATCGTGGTCAAACGTTAATTATCAATGACAGGTCAGGCCTTTCACGCTAGTGAAAGTGCTCTGGCACATAGTTGATTGTCATGTGTAATTAACATTGAAATACACTTCTATCACAAACTCTCCTGTATATAAATATATCACCATAAACTTTGGACTAAATCGGATTACGTGATCATATAGTTTGTAACCATAGTATTAAATTATAGAGTGTGTAGAGTTGTGCACGTGATGAAATTACGCAAAAACCTTTTGTGTTATATGTTGTGCGTATAAATTAAATTATGGTTGACGAAAACGTCAATGGATAATTGAATTAAAATAATTTTTCATACGCATTTTCAACAACGAATTTTACTGATCAACATTTTCAAGAAAATTTGAGTGTTTACTCAAATTGGTACAGCAATTTGGTAAAGGAAGAGATAGGAATTTATGATGTGACATGAACAAAGTAGAAAAGATGAAAAAATATTTAGAAGTTCATGTAAAAATTTTTTTATCATTTCAATTTTATTTCGGTGTAGTTTTTTTTATGAGTTCAATAAAATGCTACGAAGTTGTAATGAATTTTTATAGATGTTTGATACAGTTAACATGTTGATACATTTTTTAATGGGTTGGTCTTTGTTGTTATTCTGTTTGACGATGCTTTCATTTTCATTTTGCATTTATCATCAGATGAACATGTCAGGTATTTGCATATTTGTTTAGATAAGAGTCCTATTTTGTATTTCATGTCTGTATCTTGAACAAGTCTTGAGTGAGTGAACTGAGGGAATACCAAGAGTATGATAAATGCTAGTCGAATAGTTGGATTTGGGAACAATGTCACATTGAAATATCATCAGTTCTGTCACAGTTATTGAACGAAGAATTTTAGTAAAAATGTTGTGATTCTTTTTTTGGAACAATTATCTGAATCAACAAAGAACATTCTCGATATTCTTTTATTATTTCTTGTTATTCAATTCTACTTTGATGTAGTTTTCACCATTGAACAGATTTCTTGTTACAGAGTTTAACAAGAATTATTCAACATGACGTGAATAATATTCTTCTTTTCCACGTGACAAAATTAAATTCGTAACAGCCGGAGAATTATTATTATAACTCTGATGAGTTACATTTTTGTTTGGTTATGTATTTATAAATTTGCGCGAAGTGTCAGAATTGTCGTGCGTAATACAGTCACGTTGAATTCTCAGATGTGTGAAGATTATTTTTTTTATTTCCTTCATAATGCGGTTAAGGGAGTTTGTAAAAATATCATTATTAATTTTTTTTTGTGGTTAGAACGTTGTATATATTTATAAAAAATGAAACTTACCCTCGTACATTTGTGCATACTGCGGGAATCCAGCAGCTCTCAGCCATTTGCATGCCTCTTGAGCTTCAATTTCTACAACAATAGAAAACAAAAAATAATTAACTGAACGTGTACAAAATTTTTTTTTCAGAATTAACAATCCTGTGAGGATTCAATCACTCAATCGAAGACCTTCAATGATGTCCAAGATATGAAAAAAAAAAAATGATAAAATCAACAAAGCTTTATTGGCTATTCATTGTAGGTAGATATAAAATCTCATCAAGAAATCATTTGAAGTCAATTTATTTTCCTTTGAAAAATCTCCTCATCCATTATCAACTCGCATACACCATAAAATACTTCACTAAATTAATCTTATGACTGTGTAAAATTCAATTCTGTCATAAAGAATGCAAAATAAAATCATTGTAAAGAGTTTAGTGACGGTGTTGGCGTATACCTCGAAGGAATTTCGTGACCGCAAGATGACTATCAATAACACAACCTCTGTCGATGCACTGATCTTCTCTCACTTCTCTACCTCCCTCCCACAATTTCTCACTCTTTTTAACAGCTACTGAATAAATGAATTATTGTACAAAGGTTACACTTCAATTTATACGTAATAATTTTAACGTATCAGCATTTCCGTTTGAACTTTCAATTTCATCTCGAGTCGATTTTTTGAACTGCATTAAATATCATAGCAGACATCAATGACAGATCAATTACTCAACTATGTTCAAGTGTCTATGAAGAAGTCCACGACCTCGACATTTTAGTTATAAACATATTAGATTGTGCAATGAGATTATATCAAGTGCATGTAGTACATGTATTTATAAAAATCATCAATCATTTTATTGTGTCAAAATTTATCGCTAACTCGTTCGCTAAGTTGTTTTTGATGTACATGAAACGATCAACAGTTTGTAGTGTGTAAAATATGGGGAAATTGAATACGGTAAGTTGATATACGAGTCATCTGGAGGGTGTAAAGATCAATATCAATGTAAAATGTATGTATAGAGGTATCGATTGCACGACGAATACTCAAGTAAAGGACAAAAAAACAACAACATAGGAATTGAAAATAAATTATTATTGAGTGAATTGCATCATTTTGTTTGTGTTTAAACTCAATGTTGAGAGAATTTTCTCACGTTCCGAGTCAACGGAATTGATCTGTTACTTATGTTGCATCTGTTTACAGCTATTCGAGAGTGAATACGCGGAAAAAAAAGGGGATGAATTGAAAAATGAGGTAATTGTGGGTATTAAATATTCCCAAGTAATCGACATTTGATAATTATCAATGGCGGGTTGAATATTTTGCGGAAAAATATATCGATTGAGTTGGAGTAAATTTCATTCGTTTTGTGATGGAGTGTTCTATGGTATAAACTAGAATTTCTTCTCTACACCAATTGAAACGTTTCTTCTTGAGGTGATAAATAACGTACACTTATTGAGAAAATTTACATATTCTTTTCTCCAATAAATTTTCACTTCTTTCATTCTTCCTTTCAACGATCCTACTTCCGGATGTACCAACAATCATCTTCATCATAATTTCCTTCCTTTCACACGCTCACAAAGGGTGTAATCATGTCAACCATCGCGTCAGAAATATTCCATCCGGTGTGAGCTTCAATGGTGTGTAAAAATTCAAGAAAACTGAATTCATCTGTTTGAAATTCAACATATAAAATCCACCAACACCAAAAGATATTGAACAAGAGCAAAAAATCGTACATCATCATACTCCATAGAATAAACCACAAGTGACGCAAAAATTTATGAATATCATCTAATTTTGAAAGCTCAAAAGAACATTTCACAGTAGCAACCAACTCTGAAATAAACCAAAAACCAACGAACAAAAAAATCCAACACGAAGAATAAATTCAAAAAAAAAAAAGTTCACATTTAATATCAAATACAAAATATCGCATACTTCATTCCATCTCAAGTACATTGGAGATATCATGAATGAAACTGGCCCGATAGAACGGTCAACGACGACATCGCCCGACATAACCGGTCCGTCTCGGCGTTCTTTAATCCCGTCTCTTTCTCTCTTCTTTTGCCCCCTTCTTTCATGTTAAAGTACTTGAGTTGTAAATCGCCATGGTTATGCGACATCTACTGTGCTCGTTGTTGGTATATGCGGGTCGATGTAGTGTGCAAGAACAAACTTCAACTGTTTTCTTTTTATTTCAATACATAAAGAAGTGTGCCATTCTGTGTAGGATATCCTTTCATCATCACAATAACACAATAAAATGTACAAGTCTTTGTGTCAATATGAGATTTATTAATGAAAAAAGCTATAAATGCATAGATGATATTGGAAAAAATTTTCATTTGTTATTAGCAATTAACAAATGAGTTGAGTTATGCAAATTTATATTCAATGACATCAATATATTTGAAAATATTTATCCTAATAAGGAAACGATTCATCAGTTTTATTAACTCGTTGTATATAATCTAAATAAATGGCAAACTTAATGTAAAATAAATATGTGTCACGCCTGTGAATAAAAACGAGTTTAATGGCGTTGAATAAAAATTCGATGCACCCTTGGAGATGCCCCCCGCAGTGAATCTTCGTCAATGTATGAAAACTTTCATAGTCACCACGAGCGTATTTGTGCATTCGGTTTTTTTCATATTTACAAACTTCTGTAATTAATTTTATTGTTTATAATGATGATAGATGTGTGACGTTATATTTTACTTCGATTTCATTCTCATTAGCAACCAAATTCCACAAAATTAACAACACTACAATAATTCGATATAAAATCGTGATGGAAATTGATCCAGATATCATCCTGATTTCGAAGGAAGCTACTTATGAAATTGTTACGAAGGCAGATGGAATATCAGAGAACTTTAATTCCAAGTAGTTCTGTAATGTTCTCTAGATGTTGATGTGGAAGAGATGAAGCAGTTGCGTATTCAATTTGGGATTCTCAGATCAGAATTCTGAGATTTAGTTGTAGTGAATGGTTATCCAATTTCAATGGTGAATTGTGGAATTCTCGAAATCTAAATAGGATGTTTAGATGAAATGTCTGGACATTTACATTTGGTTTGACCAATTGTTCTATAAATTCAACAACTGAATCTCTGTATCTTCCTCTTTAAAAATTATATAAACCAGAGAATGAACAATAAATATTATTTAAAATACTCCAATGTTAAATAAAAAAATACTTTTACATACATTGAAAATTCAATTGTTTGATTTTATAATTCAATTCGATAATTAATTCCGTTTGTCATTTTCCAGATAAAATGATGACATTCTCTATTAACAGAATTGAATGTAAAATAGAAAATTTTAATGAAATCCAATGAAATAATTTAACAGGGTTTCTCGGTCATTTGTATGGGCCATGTGGATTCACGATAATTTTCATGTAGGTGTTTATCACCATTTTATTCGATATAAATTGTGCTCACAATGTATCAAAACCCGGTTTTATAAGCGGCTTAACTTTTTTGATTTACGTAATTGGAACGAACGCATTGAAAAAGTTGGTCATCCGTTAGCAATTGTGTTGGCTGAATTGGAATATCGTTCAATTGGTTTGGATGTCACTTCAGTGGTGAAAAATTGCTGGACACAAATGAGAACATTAAAATGAATGGAATTGTGAGAGCAATTCAATTGTACAATCAACACTATCAGTAATATCAAACTCATCAGGTTAAAATGTGAAAATAAATTCCAATGGATTTCGAAAAAACCATTGGAATTGTTAAATGGCGAATTTATTGCCAACATCGATATCCAACACGATTTCCATAATTTTCACTGACAGAAATCGATCCAAGGCTTATTATGCTCATCAATTTTCTATCAATGTGAATCTCTTTATTCAAAAAACATTAAATATCGTCATATTCCAAATATAGAATTATTCATAAACGATTATGGCGCGGACACAAAACCCTGACCTACTCCATTGGTATCCTCACTAAATTCTCACGTCCTCGTGTCTCAAAAATAAATTGTGTACGTAATGTCGATTATCGAAATAAATATATGCTAAGTGGACTTGAATAGGATCAACAAAGGAGAAGAAGAAAGTGGGAGAGAGGGTGAGATAATTTTAGTAAATTATTTATAGAAATGCTGCATTTTTACGTGACCTCTAACACGTTCATTTACTCGGAGTAGTCGAAATAAATTGGAAGTTTCTGTTGTCCTTCGAGATTGATGGTCCAACGTATTGGGAATTCTTGACGTGGGTAGGAAAATAAAGAATAACAACAAAACATATCCTCAACCTGGAATATTTTTCAATAATTATTCCATTTTGTTGTGACTTTTTACGAAAGATTTGCAAAATAATTTCCCAGGATACCAAACTTTTATATCATCCCATTAATTTCCATTGTCTCTCCTGAGAAATTGTCAAATGCGGGCGATGAATTCCATTATTTTATCTAATTGACATTGAAAAAATTTCTAAACAAATTTTTATTCACTGAATAATTATTTAGAAAATTCAAAGGTTCTATTTATTATTCTCCTGTACAAGTCAGATTTGATGAAGTCTAACCAACATAAAGCACAAAAACGAATACGGAAGTAGAAAGATTTATGGATGGAGTAATAGTGAACACCATAAAAATAGGTGAATGATTTACAAAAAGATGAACAATACACCCCATGAATAAAAATGAAAATAGAGGAACAATACAACCTTGAACTGTATAGAATTCTACAAAAGAAGAAATGAGAATGGAAAAAAAATGTTGAAACTCTTCAAGATAGATCATTAAGTATACGTTATGTACGATTACTCTTTCGTTCACTTATTCCTTCAGCTCGTGAACTCACACCATGAATCCCATAGGAAAGAGTCCAAAGCGTGTAGGTGGATTATAACGAAATGAAATATCCCCTCGTACTTCAAAGAATATTCTTGGGTGGGTTATGGCTATTATATCGCTAGTAAAATGATCGCTCGTGTATCGATGCAACTATCCTACCTCTATTTCTCAGTATATGGGACAAAAATAGATAAATAAATAAATAAATGAATAAATAAATAAATAATGTTGGGTAAATACGAACAGATACAATTGAATGTACGCGTTTCAGAGAACAATGCAAGCAACGAGCATGGACACGTTTGATATCCAGTAAATTACCGCATGGGATACGAACACAGTTTGACATTTTTTATTTCATTATTGACTCGGGGTGGTTTTATAGAACACGATGATATTCCACAGCGGACAAAGTTTTAATTTAATAAGACAAAGAACATATTTCACTATTTATCAATTTATAATAAATTTATATATCTGGGTATGAAATTTTTTCGTCGTTGTTTTTTCATTTGATAAATATTTATTCGTGAAATGGAATAACAATCAATTCTTGTTTGTGAGTTTATTCACTTCTGTTTTGTAATGGAGTATTCGAGAAAATATTCTCTTACTAAAATCATACGAGGGTTAAAGATGAAGTTTGTTGAAGTCGAGCACACAGAGATACGATCGCTGAAGTAGTTTAAAGTATTCATGAAATTTGAAATGCAGATGGAAAATCGATTGGAAAAAAAAATGGTGAAGCGTGAGTGAAAGTTTTATATTCACATCATTGACGTAATTTACACATGAGACAGAGTCTCGAATTCGTGCAAATATTCAAATTCACATTTACAGATAAAAAAAATTATAATTTAAACAATAGAAAAAATTAATAAATTTTATCAAGGGTTACGTAAAATATTGGGCGGAAATATTGAGATTTTTTGCGAGGATATAAAACATCAATTTCCAAAATTATTGTTTTCTAATCGATAATGTCATGGTGAGCACCTGATATTTCTGTCATATTCAAAATTTATTGTCAATACTTCAATTTATCTTTCACTGTGGTAGATAATACTCGTCATTTTCTCTCATCTATTCATCCATCCATCAATGTAAACCATATGCGAACATAAAATCGTTTGAAAAAGAGAAAACAAGCAGGAGCCATCACACTTTGCTTTGAGATGAAGAAGGCGAGCCATTCACGAGATTTTGTGCGTATTCATATGATCGTTGGGATATTCCACAGTGTAGATCACTGTGTGTAGGTATACATTTATATGATATTATCGATCATGCATTTTGATGAGATGTTCCTTTGTGTTGTAGAAAAGAAAAAAAAAATAAGAAAAATAAAAGAGACAATCGACACAAGTCAATGACGATGATGGTGATAATAATGATGGGTTGTTTCTATTATTTTTACATCACATTTTATATTTTTATTATTTATTTTCCATATCCAAATATGAATTTAGAATAGTTGTGGTCTTTTGTGAATTGTGTGAGACAAGATCCTGACATTTTCATATCGTACTTTAGTCGACCCTTGTTGCCACACCTCCCTAACTCAACCGCGCCCCCATTTCATTTTTAACCCCAAAAATAACAAAAAAGTTAAAATGGAGTAAAAAAAAGGTGCCATATATGTTGATAAAAATAAAAAAAGGACGAATAAATGAATGAAGTATTTATATATAATGTGCATTCATATTTTATGTCGACGGTGTCTTAGGTGTGGCTTAATAATTTATACCAGCAAGTGGTATAATGCTTCACTCAAGTTCAACATAAATAATACCGTATGGTAAAGTGGAGATGTACAATTTCAAAAAATAAAAATGAATAATCCTAGCAGACAAACTGTCGGCATTTCGCCAACCGTTTCTGAAGATTAGTTTCATTTTAAATAAAAGGAAGAAAATGAATTCACCCACGAAATGTTTTTGTTCTTGGAACCTCCTGTGAGTGTTATGTCTATATGAAAAGAGGAGATTTTGGGGTATTATAAACTTGATGTGGCATGAAGAGGATGAGTTTTGTAAGTGAAAAAGTTTTGTTTATTACTGTGTTGCATTTATTTCCAACTGTGAGATGTACGACAAAAAAGACCATGAACTTGAGTTGAATAAATAAATGAAACTTTAATATCTGGATTAAAAATAATACGAAATAGCTACCGATGTTGAACTGGGACATGAGAAAAATGTGAAATACAAACTGTACACCTTTACGAAGGTCGAGAGATAAATAAGTCGATAGAAATATTTTCCTCTAAAATTGTGTGGTGAAAACTAGCGTTAATTAAATATTGAAGATTCAAATTAGTTTTGTGAGAAAAGTCCTGACGAATTAATTCACGATACGTTTTTTTTTTTTTTTTTTCGGAGATTGAAAAGTACTGTGACCTTTTTTTTCTAGATATTGAAAGAACTTGTGAAACTGTAGATATTCAAAAGTATCTTTGACAACTCACTTGACTCAAAAATTCTATCGAGAGTATTTGTTCAACATCTAGTTTTTATTCAGAATTGTTTACCAAGGCGAAGCGCAACTTTCTATTTCTTTATTTACTCACTTTCCACGTGTCTTCTAATTTCACCGTTTACCCAACACCATCAAATGGATCAGATTTCAATCAATATTGAACACTGTTAACAACTGGACGATGATAGAAATTATGTTCAATAACAAAAACCCAACTGAACACGGTAAAATTTAGAAAAAACTGAAAATTAATCGTAGAAATATAACCAACTTGAAAAAACCCATTCGAAATTTGTTGAAATTATCTAAAAAATAATTCAAACAACCCAACTGACAAGATTTTTTTTCACGCAGTCATAAAACGAAAGCGAACATGTTAAAACTACCATAAACAAATAACTTTCTTATCATTCACACATAAACCATTGCAATTCTCTGCATTTACTTTCCCAGCGTAATGTTTAGATCAAACCTCGAGAATTAGTAACTATTCATTATCCTTTCATGGTAGCTCTACTCCATCATGCATTCGGTACTTCTAACTCAGATATTCAACCACTATTAATCATCACTGAATACATGAAATGAATGTGTGGATATACATTAAAAATTTTTCTCATACAATGCTGAAGAGAAATGTTGTGTCTCACAAGCGTGTAAATTATGCAAGTTGATATTTTTTTATTTAAATAAATGTTGGCACATATATCTCACGATCGTGCAACGAACAAGAAGTCACAATTCTTGTATAAGAAACTTTTAAAACATTGAAATGCTACCGCAATCGAAAGAAGACCAAGTGTTGTGATGTTCATGCTTATGTGGTCAAAGGTGCAGGGTATAAGTGAAGACACTCACAGAGAGAAAATATACAGAGCGAGGCATATGTGAAGATACGTGAATTCGTGCTGAGAACAAAGGCTACATTGACTTTTTATTTTCCTCCTCATTCATCCTTCCTCTTTTTATTCATTTCACTCCATCCCTCGTACATTTTTCTTCTTTACTTTTTGTCTCTTCAACTTTTGTTTTTTATACAATGCAGATTTATTTTATCCAAGCGTATAATCAGAAATCTTACCTGTATCACAAAACCGGACAACGCGACAAAACAAAAGACAACGAGTGAGAGAATGTTTGGAAATGCAAATTGAAAAGAAGGGTGATGAAAAAAAAAAAATAATAAAATCAACTTTTTTCTCCCAAGTTATTCTATAAACGAATATAAAAAATGGTCAGGATAAAATCCACAGTGGCGCCAAGTCCCTCGTAACATTTTATGTAATTCAAATAAAAAAATATTTCCCTTTTAAACTTCTCTGAAGCATCAGAGCATTAAACATTATTATTTACTGCCAACAATTTTTATTCAAAGGAGATGAAAGAGTCGTGAGACATCACTGTAATTAAATAAAAACGAAACTTTTAATGATTGAATAAAACTATTATGAATATTCATTCAAGTGATATTCATAGTTTTATATTTATTGAAGACTTCGATGGTGACGACTGTATGCAAACACATAGGTTCACATAATATTTCATGTTTTTATAACTCATTCATCGTGAATAGCTGCGTCGGTGTAGACCCAAATGCGGAAGGGATATGGCGAAGTAGTAATTTCATGCCGTTATACATTTAAGTACGAAGATAACTTGAAAGTGCTAGTTAAATGAATGTTATTTCGCTTTAAATAATTGCTAATAAACTAAAAAATTAATCCAACAATTCCATTATACAAATGATATATACGAAATTATTGCTAATTTATTAATAAATATACAAAACTGAAATGTAACAAACAAGCACGAATGAAACTATCGGTTTTGATATACTAATAATATAACGAAACTAATAAATAAAACATAAATAACGATAATAATAACAAAGTTCTCATAACTGTACAGAATTGATAAATGAAAAAGAATAACAAGAATGGAGAAAATGGCAAATAAAATTCCGAGCAGTTATTTCATAACGATTTATTTGCCCATTTTAAAACCAGAGTAACGGATAATCCAGTATAGAGAATCAGCTTTGGAATACCATTTGCTTGTCTATGAAAATACCAATAGAATGGCGAGGAGGAAGAAAAAAGGTGATAAAACGAGAAGGTGAATGCAAAAATGAAACGATAAAAGAAAAATAAAATGAAAACAGTGAAGTGCATACAGCAGAAACAGATCGTTAGGAGTAATGGTTCAGGACAGGGCGGTAACCTAACCCGATTTAATCCTTACGGCCGGTTTGCGATTAGCAGAACTTTAGCAGCCAGCTACTAGACAGCTAAAAGAGAGCCTTTCTCAACCGTTTTATCCTTCTGACATATGTAATGTACATTTATGTTTTGATCATTTAGTTCGAAACGGAATTCTAGCGCAACACTTTATGAAAGTGAAAGAAAAATGTTGACATTTGGAAATCATTCTTGCAGCAATTGCGATGTTATTTTATCAAACTTTATACATTCAAGTTGACATTGAGCTTGTAATCAGTAGATTGTACAAATGCATCAAAGTAAATACGATGAGTGCACTCGCAGTTAATAAAAGTTACCATGGTGATATTGAAGTTATGATTTTGTTGCGTTCAGATAGATCGGTAGCAAGAACGCAAATGCATCTTTCACGTCTACCCACGCACATTTGCCCGGGGTAACGTTTAGCAGCTCGTTAAAATCTTCCTCTGAGAATCAACCGAGTCAATTTACCATTCCAGGAAAACAAACGATGTATGATGAGAAAATGTGAGATAAAGAGAGGAGATTGGAGAAATGGTAACAGCAAGATGGAATGAAATCGTGGAACCATGAACATCATCAACACAGAAACTTTCAAGTGAAATTCATTGGTGTTGATGAAAAAGTTGAATGAAGTGAAAAAATTGTTCAACATGAATCTTTAGATAATGATTGGATCTCAGGATTGGAATGAATGTTTCCATTTGGTAAAGTTACGATAAGAAAAAATCTATTTTAGTGAGTTAAATTGGAATCTGTATATCTTTTGTATATTTATTTTGTCGCGCGGTAACGAATGATAAAATAAATGCTTGGCGCCGTTCTATACCTTTCGTTCATATGTATTTTAGATATGCTATGTATACTGCGCGCATATATATTCACATTTTGTGATATATTGTGCATTGGGTGTATGTTCATGACGAAATGAATCGTTTTCGTTCATGGATTATGGATTTTCCCGAAGATATTGCTTTTTCCAAGTATCTTTGGTGACGTCACGTCCGTTTGAGAGCTTTGGAAATCTTATGTATTGGTAGATAAACTTGTAGGAAGATTGAGAGTAAATTGTGGTTAGAATTTTCACCATTGCACATGAAATCATCAACTGAGTTTTTTAGTGTGATTGAGCAAAAATTCTTGATGTTGGAATTTTCATTTTGATGAGAGCGAAATTAATTTTTCATTAGTTCTGAAATTTTAATGGGTTTCAAAATCTAAATCTGAGATTACCTAACAAATTTTTCTGGTTTTTCTAACTAAGTTCATGTCATTTTTTATGCTTATGGATTACAAATTTTTCTAGATGTTACGTTGTGACTATTCACAGTGTCGTACTACAGACTTGACCAAAAAATTCTCATGAAATATCTCACCAAAGATCAAGCCAAGAAAAAATCATAATTGACTGGTTTCTCATAGACTGGAATCATTCCAGACATTCTATTTTCAACAAAAGTGACAGGGGGTTGCGAATGAGACAAGAAAACACAGGCTGGAGCTATCTAACAAATTGTCTGATGAATCTATATACTCAGAAGAAATTTCACACACCACTGACACACAATTGACTTGGACCTGGAAATCTGTGGAAAGTGATTGACGAAAAAATAAGTTGACACGAAGCAAATTTCGTTCTTCAAAGACCTTTGCTATCATTCACACAAAGGTCATTAGAGTTTCATCACGAATTTTGCTTCTTCGAGCCATCACGAACATCCAACTGAAACATTTTCTTCACGTTGACCTTGTGTACCAAACAGAGCTGCATAACCAGTAGTCAACTGGTTTCAACCGTCTTGATATGTTCATTTCTTTTGTCATGATTCATTCACACCACTGCATTGCAGCCATTGTTGATTTTTATGTAAAACCAAAATGGAAAAAACGTAAAAATAAAAAAACCCATGGAGATTGAATGAAGAGTGTGTTGGAAACATTATCGAGTAAAAACTTTTGTGGTGTACAAGGTGTACTGTATACACCGAGAGAACAATGACAGTAACGAAGACACTCCCCACAAGTGGAACAAGGTATCACCTTTCTCAGGAAATTCGTAGGTGGTGAATGACAAATACGTCGTACGTTCCGACACACATTTCATGAAATGTCGAAGACACGGATATCAATTTCACATGGGCATTAAATTCTATCCAATATGCATGTTCAAGAAGGAAGAATGAAAACTTTTTTCAAGAAAGAAAAAGTCAAAGCAACAAAAATACGTCAAAGCTACATGGGGAATCTATTCGAATCTATTTGCTTTTGTTAGATTTTTACATTTCAAAAAAAGATTTACTGAATGAATGATTTCAATGAATTATTTGCATGATGATTCCTATTCACAGGGTTGAAGAAATCTGGTGCTTCGTCAGTGTATTTTAATTCCTACAAAAATGAAAAATGAACATTCCGTTGCGCCAAACTTTCAACGATTGGAAATATTTTCCCCACATTATCGCCAGATTTCATGTCAAACAGCTGTGCGAAACGTGTATGCAAATCGGTCTGACAGCAAATCGCCCACTTAATCAACGCCTCTAACACCCATGTATTTGCTTGTGAGGGAAATGTCTGTACATATCCCAGTTGAGAACGGTTTATCCGCCACGTAACAATAACATCATTCTATTCAAGTTATTCGTTGTTCTCTTCACGGTAATTTGGACACCTCCATATGCTTCCATCAACATTGCTAAATTATTCCTCTATGTATTGATGTACATGCATAAGCTGTCGCAAGTCATTCTCGTACAACAGCGTGCATTGCATATACATGTGGACACAATTGTATGATAACTACAATTTCTCAGCAGTGACATTTCAATACATCTCAATAATAAAATGGAGGAGTAGTTTCGGAATTTCATTGAATACCAAATGTAGTCAGATCTCCAGTTAAGGAACAAAATTCAATTCTACTTTGAAGAAGACCTAACTGAATATCTTCGGAATTTCAAGAAAATTGTCACCAAGTTATACACTTGGAAATTATCACAAAGTAGCAATGAATCTTCACAGTTGGACTTGTCCCTGCACATTCAAAAAAAAACTCATTAATCATTCTAATCATCTTCATTTAAATTTAGATACAGACCACATTAGTTTTCACAGTTGAAAACTAGAACTGCGTGAAGGTCCAAGCTTGAATCCTTGACCTATAAACCAGCTGTGCCATTGTTAGATCAAGGTGTCGTCCACAAATGAGACACAATGATTATTATAATTATGAATTCTGTACTCATTCGTGAAATGCATATTTGGGACGAGTCTTTTCTGAGCTACCACCACATGGAAATGATTTTCCTTCATATATTGTAGCATCATTAGGATTTAATGTGATTGACTTCAATGTTATGTTCGTCAATGCAAGTATTTGATATGAAATGGGAGTCAAACTTACGTACATGCAGACTGCCACAAACGAGCATTCACTTCAATGGCAAACTTCTCTCGTTACACAAACCACACGACGTTAATCTATGTCATGTTCATATCGAATAACAAAAATGACATCGGATCCTCAGGTATTTTGTGTGTGAGAATTTGTGTGCCGGCTGATATGAATAAGCAGTGACTTAACTTCATGTCAATGGTCCCTTTAAACATTCTTCGAATACTGTGAGGAAATTAGTGAAGATCTTGATGCATTTATTGATAAAATTTGTAAATAAATCGAATGTTAGATAAATTTAGTGAAATAAAAATTCCCAACTGTGTTGCATGTTCTCAAATAAATTTGATTACTTATCGTACACTTTCTAAAGTTTCTAGATAAGAATTATCATATTTACGATTTCTGCAATGATATTGGAATATTAAAAAACATTCTAATGTAGGCCTTTTCGTGAATTTATCAAGTTTTATGAGTAAACCATAGAAAACTTATTGAGGCTGAACAAATCGCGAAACTGTTCTAGATTTTCAACATCCAAACATTTTTTGCCCCTCATCTCCACCACCAACCATCAACAAAATCAAAAATCCGAGATCCTGGTTATAAACTAACGTTTCTAATAAAAAAAT
This sequence comes from Meteorus sp. PSUC_FEM 10030008, assembly GCA_018881525.1. Classification (NCBI taxonomy): domain Eukaryota; kingdom Metazoa; phylum Arthropoda; class Insecta; order Hymenoptera; family Braconidae; genus Meteorus; species Meteorus sp. PSUC_FEM 10030008. The sequence continues at coordinate 10,938 of JABMBR010008330.1, read as the reverse complement.
AAGCAAATTTTACGTATGCTCAAATGCATCCTCGACCGAAACTTGACACTAAAATTTGGCTCAAGCAAGAGCGACCACAATTTCTAACTAAAATTCACCACGATTTCACTCTTCCTATTCTGTTCTCGCTTGCACATCATCATTCTCACATTCTCATTCGCTCCCACGTTATAACTAAACACGTTCTAAGAAATCCGTCCGGACATACAAAAAAAACAACTCTATACTTGAAGCTTTGCGAGTGAAGGCGAGCGCCACTTTATGTATACATTCAATTTGATATACAGATGTAGATTATTATTGCGGCAACGATTGACATGTGACATGAGTGCTCACATTCAAAGAGTAGACATGGGACCAGTCACATTAGCTTTTATCGACCTAGTCCCGAACAAGAATTAGCGATGAGGTGAATGGATGAAGTACCGTATATGAATATAACTATATATGTGTATATTATGTCATGATCCTTGTCTTGTTCTTCATAATGTATAGTATCAAATGACGGCAATTCGATATACATAAAGATCGTTAACGATCTCATTTTATGGTTCCTGTCCACTCTCATATACAATCGGAGTTTTTTTTTTTTCTCGTTTGAATGTATGGGTCATACCTACCGCGTAGTTCTCAAAAGTTCTAGGTGTTATGTATAAGAAAGACTAAGACACGATGGCGCAGTTCAGTTATGATAACATTTCTGATGGTTTCAATATTTTCTTAGAGAAAATTTCACCGAAAATAAAAAAATAGAATTTCAATGGAGTTTTAAATGAAATCACCTGTGTTAATGAAATTTAGGTTATTTTTCGTGGATTTAAAAATGATTACGAAATCAGAATAAAGAACTTCAACTTAAAAACTGCAGTGGGCATGTACTGACATTTATATTTACTAAACCACCAATTTTTCTAGTGATTTTTAACTGAAAAATTTCAGTATTCATCACAATTGGAGTTTTCTGAGATTCATCTTCCTGAGAACTCGGTCATTAGTTAAGAACAATTACTATGAACTTGACAACAGACCAGTTAGAGCAACTGGGAATCCCTGAATGTTCAGATAATTCGAAGAATTTGAGGTTACTAAGCGTTGTTAGAAAACCTCATTTTACATTAAGTGGCTAAAATATAATTAGTGTGCTAAAAAGCCAATTTGAATAAGTGTCAAACCCTAAAAACTGAATTTCAAGGTTCACGTTCCATAAATTAACGAGTTCATTGTCATCGCATATTTACGATTGTGTCATTCAAAACGTGAATGAAGTAAAATCCGTGATGAACCTCTGTCAATAATTTCGTCATTGATGGATTGTCAATTACCAAATTGGCCAGCAAAAAATTTACCAAATTAACAAACAGAATGATCCAGAATTCCTGTCAACAGTTCAGTGCGTCGAAATAAAATGATGAAATGGCTCCTTCTAGAGGTGATATATTTAAAAAAAAATGAACAATTCCAATACACAACCTGAAGTATATTAAAAAATATTTTTCCTTCCAATTCACTGAATTCAAATATGTCACAAGTGAGATGACCATTCACACGTGATATTAAATCCTCAGGAAAATGAAATGCGAGAAGCAGGAAGAGGAAAAAAAAGTGTAGGAACAGAGCGAAAGGATGGAAGATGAAGGCAGAAATGAGTGAGATTGAATATACACGAAATACACTTGGGTAAAGTTGAAAATAACGTTGAAAATAACGCTTGCTTTGAGTTCGTCGAACTCACTGTGTGCGCAACTTGCGTGCTTTGACGTAGAACGTGCAATTGAGAGAGAGAGAGAGAGAGAGAGAGAAAGAGAGATATGTGTAATATGACGCGGAATAAGTGGAAGTGAGTTGATGATACCATTTCATATGCTTGGTACGATGGTAACGGCCCCAATAGTGATGAAGTGCGATCAAGCCACGCGGCTATTTCTGTTAATATTCGCGTGTAATACTCTTGTATTTCAAACGCATGTGCTTTTACTATAACGAAACAGTTCGCAACTGGATTAAAAATGTATATTAATACGTCATACAGCAGACGAACAACTTTTCTCAACAGTACTCTAAATCTGTGGAGAGTTTGAGTTAGTGTTGGGATTAAAATCGATGGATAACTGTGCGAGATGGTCATAATAAAATAATCCAGCCGGAAATAATTCCAGTGAGTTGTTATTTAACAAAAATATCCTAAAAAAACGTTAAAATAAATTATCTTTGATCATAAATATTTGGGAACAATGCGAGAAATGGATATCAGATGTAGAATGAAAAAAAAAAAGTTTGTGAAGTCTTTGAAGTCTTTGAAGTCTTTGTCATGCTTGGAGTACGAATGATTTGGTGAAAAATCGATAGAGAATCTAGTGAAAACGAATAATTGAAAGAATTTGTTGATATTTCTTTCATGTGAATTGGGTTAACCTTTTTTGTAACGGTGAACTGTGGAAATTTCAATTGCTCAAGTGTAACTATATTTCTTCATATGATGAATGTGCGCAATGTCATTTGATTGATTAAAAATTTTATAATTCATATATTGACAATATCGTTCAGTTACTTCTATCTCAAAATGTAATTGACATTTTTTCTTTGACACTTTCAAAACTTTATTAGTAATTCACTTATTTCATGTTGATGTACATTTCATTGCGTACTAGATCAACAACCATGTTAAGGAATGAATGAAAAGAGAAATGGATGAAATGATGAAACAAGAATTGCAACGTTTAATTGATTCCCCTTCGAATGCAGAATTTGTATTATTCGTAAAAGGCCTTTGACTACGAGTAATTGAAGACGAGGTCAGTTGTCATTAACCAACTGAAAACATATCAACTGCTGGAAAGTTCGAATGAGCAAATATTTATCAGATTGATTTGTACGTCTCATTCCTCAACATCAAAATTTTTTTTCAACTATCAAACTTTTAGATAAATCAAGACTTTGTTTTTCTCATGATCCTCCACTGAATCTCCATGAAATATTTGCTCAGATAATAAATTGATTAATTATAGAGCAGAATTATTCCGAGATTATCCAAGCTTGTACAGTGATAATACCACCGATTCATCATCTATAATATCATTATAGCTCCAAGATTGAATATTAGTGAAGACTAAAATCCCATTCCCACATGACTTATTAATTTTATTTCAAAATGTTTTTGATAGACAGACCTTGATCTGTCTTATTGGTGGACTATCTCAAGGCCAGCCGATAATAAAACATCAACTTGAAGCAAAAATGACGCATGAAAATTAGAACAAGAACAGGAAGATGATAAAATGAATATTCACGTTCAAGTATCAAACATAAAAGACATTTATCTAATAATAAACAGGATGCAATTGAGAAATAATTTAAAATTTGATTATCTGAAAATTAATCAAACATTTATATCTCGTCAGTTTTTATTTCACTAGAGAAGAAGGTGAAGGCCGAGATCAAAACCATCATCACTAATATGAGGCCGTTTAATATAACGAGAGAGATAATTGAAGATGTGCCAACCAAAATCAACTTAAAAAAAAAAAGTAGATAGGAATTCTCAGTAACTTTTCTCCTACTTAATCAAATCTTTTTAACTTTTACAGTCATTCAGATTTAGTGCGATCCACAAATGAAATAGTCTCGTTTCAATCTTTAAATCCATAAACAATAATAAAATTATTAAGAATAAATAAATACGGAAGTATTTGATGCCTGAAGATAAAGAAGAAAAAAAACATTTTATCTCGTTATAAAATAATTTGATAAAAGAGTAGGGAAATATGATCCCAGGGACAAAATAGAACACAAGAGAACTGTGGAATCAAATTTTAAGATCTTTAGTTTAATAAGAAGCCAAACGCTGCGTAATTAATGTACAGATGTATAAGACTGCACACAGAAACACACACAACTGTGCATATTCAAATATACATATATATTGTATGGCGTGTCTAGTTTTCTTGTTCAATCCTTTATCCGTTATCTATTCGAATGCCATAGTAAATGTGACTTCCTGGGTAAGTCAAGAGGCCCCCACACTTCGTCTTTTTTGCCACTTAAATTTCTTTGAAGTGAATAAACGGAAAAACCAACGATGAATAAAAGAAAAAAAAAAATTATTGAGAAAAGGCAAAAGTAGTGAGTTGAAAAAAATCTTCTGAAATTGTTCAAGAGACTGGCGTCTCAGGTATCGAAACACACGTAAGTGCAATGCATTTTCCAGGTGTGAATATAAAGAGGGAGGAAATAAAGTGGAAGAAGAAGAGAATGAAGTGAAAGAGAATTCACATGAGAAAGATGTGACGCATTAAAAAGATAATTGCACGATGAATTGCTATTGACAACAAGAGCTCGTTCGATATTTAATTCCAATTAATTTTTTCTATGTAGCTACTTCTGATATTTAATTTCAATTTTTACCCTCTGTGTCTCATACAATTTCTCATCCCTCTGCAACTGTAAAGCGTATGTGACATAACCTCAAAATTCATCATCGTCAATTTCGCGAAATTAATTATTCCATAAATTGATATCACAAATGAATCACCTTAAAAAATTTTAACAACAACGAAAATTAATTTACTGTCAATCAAACAATCCACAATTTATCCCCATCCATTAATTCTCGTAAATCACCGCCATTACCAATCAAATTTCCATTACACAATCCCCTAAAAAATTTAGTACACTCATTGCAACTGTACCACAAACAACAATCAACAGTCCATCAATAAAACAACTGAAAAAAAAACCCAACCGCAAAAGTAAAATTAATTTTTCACCCAACAGTTTCATTTGTCATGTCAACGGTGCTGTCATTCACCATGTAAATGACCACTGCAGAAAAATAAAATCAAAAACAGTTTTAAAAGAAAGGTGTACAAGAGTGCCGCTGAGGTGATGGGTAAAAGGGCACATCATTCTCCAATGTTCAGACACAGGAGAGAAAAAAAAAAGAAAAAAAAAATGAGAAGTGAACCAAGAAAAGAGATAAGGTAAATACGACTTATATATACATCCATACATACTAACAAATATATAAAGAGAATTTGTGTTTATAGATATGTGTGGATATGTGTGTAACGCACGCGGAACGAGTTGCCAGACGTTCAATTAACGCGATAACCAATCTGGGGTCGGCCATTATTCGCGTCTATACCTCCAACACTATACATATAGATATTTATGCGTGTGACTGAGTGTGGGAAAGACGCATCTCACTGTCGACAATAATAGCTTATACGATATTCAACAACGATTAATCCTCAAACGTCTCTATTTACAATGAATGAATTAATGTCAATGTTGCTGGAGTACGCGATCACCTTTTGATTTGACCGCATTGGTCATAACACAAATGCACACTTGGTGTTGCATACTAAACACCCAACAATCCTCACAAAAGAATAATCAACCCCTAAAAATATCCATCAACAATGAAAATAATTCCTAAATCCAATTATAATTTCATGTTTTTGACAATTAACAAAAAAATGTGGCAACAATTAAAATTATTTCACAGTTTGATATTTTCACATGTTTGTTAAATTTAATTAATTTTATTATAATTAATCGATGCCTTCATCCAGAAATGCAGGTGATTCGTTACACATATTAGAACACAACCACAAATTCAATTATAGAGTGCAAATATTTTTTTTTTTTCTAATTGCCATCGAATGCCCACACATATATTGACTGCTATATTCTCGCATATCTACTTCGTGTTATGTAATGTATAAATGTCTGTATATATACATATAGATATTTGTTATGAACACCTGGGGCATCGTGTAGGTGTAAACGATATTTATATGCACAAGCCCGAGGATAATGAATGTCATACGAAGCTTCATGGATGCGTTTTGCTATTTATTATGTTAAGCTACATGAGACAGTGAGAGTTCTTGTTATTGTGTATCATCATGTACGTACATACACATCGATATATTTATTATAAAATGTGACACATTTGATAAACTTCATTATGTTTATCTGACAGTGAATGCTTCAAAGTCTATGTTGGTATTTTATGTGTGTGATAGTTGATAAGTAAAGAATGAATGAATTTATAAAATGTGATGAAGGACAAGGTGAAAAATGTTCAATGGAAATGTTACCAACTCATATAAACAGATTGTGAACTATTTACTGTTTGCAATATCTTGACATTGAATGTGTGTTTGTGATATTTTTCTATTTAATATTTAATAATTTTTACATTGGTCATGGGATAAATTTTGCAGTAGCACTGAAAAATATTTTGACATAGCGATATATCTACGTGAGTTGTTGTGATTATGAATAGGCAAGTTGCTTCCTTATAGAAATCTGAGAAGTTTGTTGGGATAAATAGAGAACACGGAGAAGAGATAAGAATATAAATGGAGCTTAATTGCTATTACGTTGAGTTGTGTATGTTGGAGAATATTTTGTAGTGACTTGAACGATAATGTGAGAAGAAAAAAAATTGTAATTCTCTGGAATTTTTCCACTGTTTGGATTAAAAATTTATAATGATGAATATTTTATTTTCTTTCACTCGCCCTTCATATCATTATTTTCCTGTACAACCCCATTAATGTTGGAAATTATGTGTTTATGTCAATCTAGTCTTATTGCAACTTTACACCAGCACATCTCTAGCGAACTTTATCAAATCCATAACGATAATGAGGATGAAAAATTGATAAAATCTTTCAATAAAAATATTTCATCATCCAACTTTTCTTTTTTCATTTCAGCACTTTCAACTCAACAACTTCGTAAAAAATCTTTCAAGAATAAACACGAATAGTTCAGTTTGCAATTTATCACTTCAAAAAATTTATGAAAAATAATTTAAAGAGTTTGTAACTATCAATCATTCATATTAACAATTTACTCAACAATTTTATTTAAATTGGATCAATTAAGTTGATGAAAATTTTTGTGTTCACCCATGAAATGTTCTTCGATGGAAATTACAAGATTAAATTCAGCTACAAAGTTAATTTACGTCTTATATAATTTGAGTGTGGTATTTTCAATGAATAAATGATGACCTGTCTTCGTGTTGTGATTTCAACTCATCAGTAGCAATAATGATAGTAGAATAGAGTGCGTCATAGCCATACATTCACGTTCGTGCGAGCACTCACTTATTCACAATGAGCTTTTAAAGACCTTTCTCTTAACAAAGTGCATCGAATGGACGCACAATAAACGCGTTGTTTGCTGCATTCCACGAGCACGCAGTCGCGGCCGATTACCAACATGTGAATCCTCTCCACTCGTCGAGTATCATCGCATGTTAACTCATCTCATACACATAAACTTGTCCTATGTGCACGTATGATATGTGCACAATAATTTGAGCTACTTTTATAACAATGCGAACACATTCACTGAATGATTTTCCTCACCCGCTCTATTTTCCTCTTTTATACTTTTTTTTTTTCTTTCTGTGTTCCATTATTCTGTCTTCTCTTCGCAGCAGCTGGCTTACATTTTTTTTACCTCATTTCTTTTTTCCTTTCTCAGTTAAAACAATTGTAAAATTACACTAATGGACTTTCTTAATTGTTTCACGTGAATTATGAAATGAAAAAAAAATTTAAGACAACTATGAAATCATTCTGAACTGAATTATTCAATTTGTCGACAAACAAATTTTGGTTGATGGAAATTTTATGATGAAATAATCAAGTCAATATGAAAATTAATTTGTAAATTTCCATCGACCTGACCCTGTCAATTTGTTACACACACACAACACATTTACTCACCCCATTTGCAATATCATCCAACCACGGATATCTCAATAATTTTAATGTTATTATTATAAATATCATGTCTAAATCAACTTAACATAGAATTAATAGTTAAAATATATGAACATATATGTACAAAGAAAATATATCTATGAATAAATATTTTTCTTTTCTCGGATGAATAGTTTGTAATTTTATGACGACTTTCCCTTAACCCGTCGATCCTTAACGGCTCATAAAGTTTCATTATTAATTCGCGCCACTTGCGTTACGAGCATCCAACACTTCCTGCTCACTGACGATCTTTCTTCCATATTATTCATGATTTTTTTTTTCATCGAATGAGCTTGTATAAATTTACTCGCGAAAGAAACAAATAATTAACCGTGGCACATCTGCAACGTGAACATTTAGTGCGAAAGAAAATAATTCAGATGAGAAATAATTTTTACAACATCAATAATAAATGAAACACGATATGTAACATCACACTCGAAATATTTTCAATAAAAAATATTTAATTTTTCACCAACACTATTTCTAACGCAATTCTGATGATTTTCCCGCATTTTATTTTGGCAACGACCAAATATAACGCTAATCTCGCTTCCTTTCACCTCTTGAAACATTTATCCAGCAATAAAAGTTCAAAGTATCGGTGTGCGCGAGTCTGCATTTCTTGCGCATAAAATCATGCTTACGGTCGCAATAAAATCCGTACGTAAATGTATATACATATATACATGTACATGTACATATTCCCTGTTGATGTAATATAAATAGCTATTGGGGATCGGGTAGCTGGTGTGATTCTTTTTTTCCTCCACGTATGGCCACGCGTACAATTTTTTTATTCCCATGCGTATGTTTGAACTCTATAAAATGCGAATTGGAACCGTGGAAAAGAAAAAAAAAACATTTTGAATTTAAGTAAAGGGCTGGAGACGATGATAAACACAGACACTGAGCCGTTGTAATAATACAGAAATAAAAAAAAAGTTTATGCGTACTCATACACGAGTACAATATGAATGCAGATGAGCAAATATAGCTATACTCACTATAAAAAAAATTACAACGTGTATGAGAAAAACTTGAACTGGAAAAAATGTACGTTCAGTTATATAATGTGGACGAAAACAGCACGAATTTAATCATTTGAATGTTAAATAAATTATTATAATGGAATTCATTTTGGTTTTATGTTCTTTTCATATTCCACATTTTCCCTTCAACAATTTTTCGTCCAATTATTCACCACAAAATTTAATAAATGGAATGAATTTCAGTAGGTCAAGAGAAATAACCACAAGAAAAAAACGACAGCGAGAAACTGATGATGTCCAATAATAAATAGTTGATGTTTACAATTAATAACTAACCACATAAATTGGTTGTATACATTTCTTGATAAAATTGGTGAAATTCTTGGATAAAATTATGAAAAAAAATGAATATTTCAATGCAAATAAAAAAAGTTACGATGAGAGAAGGGTTGTAACATAAAATGAAAAAACATCTACACCATGAACGGACATTTGACTTCCATAGCAATACAATACGAGCTGTGACCTTTCAGCGAACGTGCACTTTCAAAATGCATTGGAAATAAATGTGACCATTAACGTCTAAAAATTTTTTAACATATGATATAAGCACAAAGAGTGATGTATAAAACCGAGCAGAATTCCATTTTTTTCTCGTCTCACTTTTCCTCTCTTTTTCTTTTTCCCAACCGGGAGAAAATAAATATTGTTGACATTTGTCAACGTGCGTAGGTATAAGTATTTGTATATGTGCGTACTTTAACTTGTGACTTATTGTGGGTGACAAATGTCATATACCTATGAGCTGATGTTTTATGACTTGAAGAATTCACTCTACGCCTTATCGTAAATTTTGCGCAATAATTTTTTTTTTTCGCATTTCAAATAATAATAAAGAAGATTACATATATGGTTTTCGATTGATAATAAATATCTGTAAAGGCAATTCGCCCCAAACAATTGTTAGCTCATCCTATTCATGCTCTCACATTCTCCCTTGATTTATTCATTTTTGTTTATACAATGCAAAAGGGGAAGGCAGTTTATATTCGTTCACGCTTTAAATATATTTGTGTATAACTGAACGCTGTAGAAATGCGTCATGTGTTTGAACAAAGATCGGACCACACACGAAATAGAAATTAATTGATATAATTAAAGTTTTGTTCAAATATTTAAATTTATCTTTCAACAGTAAAAAAATGTAATTAAAAACATATTGGTGTGTTATAAATTTTAATATATTTCCTACTCTGCATTTTTATTATTTTCACATAAGAGAAATACGTTCATGTTGAAGAACAATATTTTTCTCATTTGCTGATAGAATTCATGAATATTTATTACTTTCACGTATTATTTTATTGTAATTACGAATCGGAGCGGAAAATTAGTGGAATACAATCTTAATTAAAATCAAATTTTTTACAGAATTTTACATTGACACGCCACAAGATTGATCAACTGATTTTAAAATATTCATAATTGCTTTAGAATTGTGATAAATTATCCCACTCCAACAATTACAAACACAATTCTACAATTTCTAATTTATTTCCAATAGTATCGCGATAAGAAACCATCAAATATACCACAAACCATACAAAATAACCTTCACGTTGTGAATTCAACCCCTCCTACCAACACCCCCAAAGCTCCATCATTCTAATCACAGCCCTGCGTATTGAATAATCGTTAGAAAATATTCATGATCACTGATAAAGATATTTCTCTAACTCTCTATTCATATCTCCATCTGAGTTTCGAGTGTGTTCACCAACACCTCAAGGCACACACTCAAATCATTCCGTATTTAATTAATCCGTCGCCATTTCATAGCCTCAGGTACACTATGAAATATTTTATTCCATATATAAACAGAATAGAAAAGAAAAAAAAATAGAACAAATGAAAAAGTAATCGAAATTCTATATTCGTAGCTAACTTAAAAAAAACAAATAAAAATAATAAATTAAAATTTTCTCCACCAATATATTTGTGATATATATAAATGGTTGAATGTAGTTTACCTTGAGTAATTTTACTGCGGTCTATATTGGCCCATGAAAATGCAAATTACAAATCAACGTAACGACACGCCCATAGCAATAGCTTTTGTCAAATTTATTCTATCCTAAAGGTGCATTTATAATATAAAA